>CP139506.1:155130256-155158684 GCA_021014915.2 Artemisia tridentata subsp. tridentata
AATCTTGCATGGGGCAAGGCTTTGGTGAATAAGTCCGCTAATTGGTATTCAGTTGCCACAAAGTATAATTCAATTGTACCCTTTTCAACATGCTCTTTGATGAAATGATATTGAAGTGCAATATGTTTTGACTTCGAATGTTGAACAGTGTTGCATGAGATGGCAATGGCACTCTTGGAGTCGCAGTACATAGGAATCTTATTGAACATGTAACCGTAGTCCATCAGCTATGATCGCATCCAAATGAATTGAGCACAGCATGCTGACATGGCTACATATTCTAATTCTGTAGATGACAATGAAGTGCAATCCTGCTTCTTTGATTGCCAAGATACAAGTTTGTCCCCTAGAAATGCACTCCCCCAGATGTACTTTTGCGTGTGTCTAAACATCCTACATTATCAGCAAATGAAAAAGCTATTAGTTCAAAACCAGAATCCTTTGGATACCAGATCTCCAAATGGATGGTTCCCTTTATGTATCGAAGGATTCTTTTAACCTCAGAGAGGTATCTTTCAGTTGGTCGTGACTGATAACGGGCGCATAGGCATAAAACAAAAACTACATCTAGTCTGCTGGTTGTTAGATACATGAGGGACCCAATCATACTACGGTATTTTGTAGGGTTAACAGGTGTACCATGTAAATTAGCATCTAGCTTTGGGGAAGATGTAGACATAGGTATGTTATAAGTATCACAACTTGTCATGCCATGTTTCTTTAAAATTTTAAGAGCATACTTGGACTGACTTAGAAAAATTCCACGGGGTGATTGATGAACTTGGAGTCCTAAGAAGAACGTAAGTTCACCCATCATGGACATTTCAAATTTTTGTTTCATTAATCTTGCAAAAGCATTTGAATATTTTTTGTTTGTTGACGCAAAAATAATGTCATCGACATAGATTTAAACAATTAAAATGTCCTCCCCGTGTTTTAGAATAAACAAATTCGGATCCACTGAACCTTTAGTAAAATGATTGGCAATCAAGAAAGTAGTTAGTTTATCGTACCATGCCCTTGGGGCTTATTTAAGTCTGTAAAGGGCTTTCTTGAGTCTGTATACATGACTAGGATGGTCTGGATCAACGAATCCCTCTGGTTGACTAACATAAACTTTCTCACGTAATTGACCATTCAGAAATGCCATTTTCACATCCATTTGATAAACAACCATATTCTTGTGAGCAGTGTATGCCAGAAAGATACGAACAGCCTCAAGCCTAGCAACTGGAGCAAAGGATTCTTCAAAATCAATTCCTTCTTGCTGTGTGAATCCTTTAACTACCAGACGCGATTTGTTACGAATCACTGTGCCTTCTGCATCTAGCTTGTTTTTCCAAATCCACTTTAGTCCGATGACATAGACCCCATCTAGTCTTTCAACTAACTCCCACACTTCTAGTCTTTTGAATTGGTCGAGTTCTTCTTGCATTGACTCAATCCAGTTGTCGTATGTTAGTGCATCTTTGATGTTTTTGGGTTCATCTTGACAAACTGTGAGTGCGTAAATGCAATTTTTAGCATCGGTATGGAGTTTTCGTCTTGTCATAACTGGAGCTGGGGGATTGCAAATGATGTTTACTAATGGGTGATCTTTAGTCCAATGATGTGTTGAAGGGTGATGTTTATAGAACGTATGCAAATTAGACGGGTCCAAATAGCGTATGGATGACTTTCCAATATCAGGAACGGTTGGAGTTGGTGCAAATGGATAAAAGAATGCATTTGGGTCATAATCTGAAGGTTCGGTTACTGGTTGTTGTTGAAGATCTTCAGCTGCATTTTCATTGTTGGAAGCGGTTTGTTCTGCTGTTGATGGTGATTCAATTGGAGGTGCATCTGTAGTAACTGTTATTTTTGTAGTAGCAGGCGTATCAGGTATTGGATTATTATCAGGTTGTGCAGCAGAAATTGGTGATACATCTGGTGCACGACATGTAAAAGAATCATCAAACAGTGGAGCAAACAAGGTTTCCAATTCTTTACGGTTAAGTGAAAGAGGTGCAGCTGATTAATCTGGGAAATTTAGACGGTTGGTTGCGGGTCCTAAGCTGGTTTGCTTAAAAGCCATTTCTGTAAGCTCATCGAAATTAGCATGAATAGTCTCCTGAATTTCCCTAGTACGAAGATTCCAGATTTGAAAACCTTTGGAGTTCTCACAATATCCAATGAAGATACCAATGTCAGCCTTTTCTTTGAGTTTTCCAAAATCATCACGATCATTATTTGGATAGCAAAAAGCACCAAATACATGAAAATATTGAATATTCAGTTTGCGATTGTGAACAATCTCATAAGGAGTTTTATGATGCCGTTTGGTGATCATACAACGATTTTGGGTATAACATCCATTTCATACAGCTTATGCCCATAAGTAATCTGGTAATTGAGCATCGATTAGCATCGTTCTTGAAGCTTCCACTAACGTCCTATTGTGTCTTTCGACAGCCCCATTCTGTTCTGGACTTCTTGCAATGGATGTTTGATGTTCAATTCCCACTTTCTCAAAATAAGATCGAAGAGTTTGATTTTTGAATTCAGTTCCATTGTCTGTTCTAACTTTTCTAACCATATTACGAAGCTGAACTTCAATTTTTTTGAGAAAGGTGATGATCATTGAAGGAGCTTGGTCTTTGCTTCGGAGAAAATAAACCCAAGTCCATCTAGAGTAGTCATCGACAATTACTAAAATGTAGCGTTTACCGTTTATCGTTTGAACACGCAAGGGGCCACACAAATCCATAGGAAATAGTTGGAGAACGTGATCTGTATTGTAATAAGTTTTTGAAGGGAAATTTGCACGAGAACTTTTTCCTTGTTCACAAGCTGGACATGAGTGATATTTTGAATATCGAAACCGTGGAAGACCGTCGACTAGTTTATGACGTGCAAGTTCAGTTGTGACCAATGGTAATTTTCACGTTGTTAATTAATATTATATGAGTATTAATTATTTTTAAGCTAAGCATTTCTATGCGCATTTGCATTTTTTTGAGTATTTTTGAGCATTTTTTAGAGCCGTTTAGCATACTGTAGCTTACAGTCACTGCAGAAAAAGTATATTTTTGTCAGAAAAGTTAAATTATCACATTTCTGATAGTTATTGACAAGTTTCATACTTAATTGAGAGCTTTCTCGCATTTTTCTGAAAAACCACCGCACGCGCGTACCGACAGCACAGTACATATGGTAATAGTCAAATAAATATGTTTTTGAGTCAGTAATGACATTTTATTATATTTCTGACGAAAACGTGGTTAAAAACTTTATTTTGCGTAATCATGTCCAAAAACGTCAAACCGGGACTTTACGGTAACATTTAAACTCAAACCGACACACGATACACCAACGCGGAGTAAAAATTAATTTACCCTCTCCTCTAATAAGCCATAACCGGCCATATATTAAACACCAAGCCCACATGGGACAAAAATTCCCTTATCTTAAATGAAATCTCAATTTTACTAAATATGGTTATACTTTTTAGATTTCTCCACATTCTATCTTAAATGATACCAAGATTAGCACTCATCTCTTCCATATTATAACACCATCATATGCCACTATACACACACATATTAACATATTACAAAAATTTTCACAAAAGATCAAGATCATCAAGTGTTTAAATAAGGTTTTTGGGTAATTTGGAGCTTGTTTTGGGTAAAATTAGAGAAGTTTTGGGTGTTCTTGTTCCTCCTATCCCACGTTAACATCACAAACTTTGTAAGGATTCACAAAACTTTTCTTAACTTGTTAATCTCTTGTTCATTTGGTGTATAATGATGTTTAAAAGTGTTAAATGTGTATGTTTTGATAATATGATTAAAGCTAGGGTTTGATCTTCTATATATTGTGCTTGACTTTTGTTGATGTTTATGAGTTAGTTTGTAGATTTCTTGCTTGTCTGGTAAATATTGTTACATATAGTGCTTATTTGATAATAAAACATTAGTTATGGTTTTTACACAAATTTAAGCACTATATTGAATTTTTGAGCACATATATGGTTCGGCCATACTTAAAAATATAAGATTATTGGGGTTTTGAAAAACATAAAATTTTGGCTCAAGTGGTGAAATGGTGGAAAAATATAATTGAGTGTTTATTTGGAATGGATTGAAAATAAGCCTTAAGTTATTGGAAATAACTAGTAAAAAGGTGTAAATAAGTTACCACAAGTATTATGGGTCGAATAGACCATAAAATAGTCAACTTAAAATATTTGACTAAGTAGCATATTTATTAGAGCTTATTTGATAAGTAAAAAGTGTATTTGGTAACTAATAATCACTAATAAATACCAAGTAATAACAAATTGGGCTAAATGGATTTTTGGGCCATAAAACCCACTTAGTTACTGTTGAGCCGAAGCCCATGAACATTTTTGTAGTTTTGACTTTTTGACCAAACGGACCTATTGAGCGAGTAAAATGATTTTTACTAACGCGTCGATGTATACGTTATAACTAAAAATGTGTTTTGGGCTAAAATTGGTTATTGGGCTTATTTGAGCATTTCGGCCCAATTAACAATTAAAAATGATGAAATTGATTTTTGGAGTATTTTCCGACTCGCCGTGGTTATTAATGTTTAACGAAACGATAAATATAACGAAAACTATTTTGGACTTGTTTTGAGACGCTTAGTCTCCGAAAGGGTAAAAAATGACATTTTTACTAAATTGATATTGAGATTGACTTTTTAACAAAATATTGACTTTACGTCGAAATCTATCGTTAATACTTAAAAGTAAAGATAACGAATAATATAACGAGGAAAAATATTCACGACACTTGATATATATATATATATATATATATATATATATATATATATATATATATATCACAAAAGTATTTTTGCACTTATAACTAGTTAGTGAAATATTTGAGGAGAATTTGCAACACTTGAGATAAATGGAAACGTTGTATAAACGAATGGGTCATGCCCAAATTTTCTAAAAATCTAACACTTAGAATATTTTTGTGGAAACACTTGACTTAATTAAACTTTATGGAATTACTTAACAAAACTTGTTTTCTTATAATAAAGGTTACATCAGAAATAATGAACGATGTTTCTACTATAGTAATTCTTCACCAACATTATTATCTTAATCATTTTTCAAAAGCGTATTTAATTAATTTTTATTTTAATTAATTAAATACGTAAGTAATTAATTTAATAAATATATATACATGTATAATGTATGAGTATATATATATAACACTTGCGCATTTAAACCGCGAATACTAGCACGGATGATCCGTTAAGTATTCCCACCATGCACTTTCACCATGAGCCACCACCACGAGTTACAACGATAAATCGTTTCGAAATATATTTACCACACAGCAAGCAAGAAATACACGAGCATAGGTCAAACGTAAACTTTTCAGATAAAATAAAGACACTTGAGACACGAATATTTTGTTAAGACTTACCGTACTGATTTAGGGTGCTGATCGGCGCGGTTGCATTATTTTGATTTATTTACTGATTTGCTGTTATTGAAAGGTGAGTTTATAGCCCCATATTTTATACGATTTTGTTTTATAAGTTTGGGGTGAGAAACATGCAAAACTGTTTTCATGGACCAGAAATGAATTTTGTTTTTAAGTGCACACTAGTATGTAGAAACCTAAGTTTGCTGAATTTCAATTTGTGCCCACTATCATCTGCCGTTAATTCCTGTCTTGGAAGCCTTTTGTTATAAATAGATCTATTGGGAGTGACGTCCCCGTTCGGTTGGCTTGGAATAGCCAAGGCGAACGTATACCAAATCGAATAATAGTCCGAGTGTCTGGGGATTTACACTCGCGGGCACCCTTATTTATTTGCTAACGCTAGTCATGCTGCATTATCATAGATCGGTAGGATGAGGCTTAGTGTTTGCATAACGGATAGTGTGTATCTGCTGAATTGTTTTTATGATATTGCTATTGGTCCATATGTGCTATTTATTTAAACCTATGAACTCACCAGCGTTAGCTGACTTTTAGCATGTTTTTTCTCAGGAAACTGGGGTGCATTTAGCTGGGTGCAGTGCATGGCGTCGGTCACAATAAATGATGGAAATGTTTTTAAATGCGTTTACTCTGACAATTGGACCTTTTTAATTTAAATGGGCTTCATTTTCATCTGAAATGGATTTTATGTATTGCAACATGACTTGACTTATGTAATATATTTTAAAACGGATTTTTAATCCGTTCCCTATATCTTGTGTTGTGATTACCATTCCGTAGCACCCAAATTGTATGCTTCCGCGAATATTGTGATTTTGGGGGTGTTACAGATTGGCATCAGAGCCTAGGTTATAGAGAACGTGGTTTATAAAAACCTTGAACTATAACCGATTTATGAAAAACTTTCCGTCATGACCGCGGATGCCTGCCAGTTTAGCTTTCTATGATTTGAGCATTAGTTGCTTATTTGATTTTAGCATTATTTGCTCTATTTGATTTAGTGTTATGATATGCTATTTGAGTATTTTTACTAAGCATATATGATATAAGTATTTTCTATATACTTACACGTGTCGCACCATAATTGTCGCAGACCGTCTCCTTACGTAACATCATGATTTCACTTCGAGTTGAATACTCGCTACATACCACACGAATTCATTTTCTATTCGACTCCAAGTTTGAACTACCGTATTATTATTTCGAAACACTTATATTACTATTGTAAAGGAACTCACCAACTTAGATGAGCACGACCTTAACATACCGCCTTATAACGCATCTTCTGGAATCATCTACTCTTATGACACATCCTTGCTAGGTCTCACACTTCTTTTCTCATTGTGAAGAACCATGTCATATGAGGGGCAAGACCTAAACTCCGCAGCCATGGAACAAATCATAGCCCAGCGAGTTACAGAGGCTATTGCTGCCTACGAGGCGGGAATCCGCATGGCTTGCAATCTAATGGACCGGGAAACACATCAGGAAGTTAAGAGCGTTAACAACAAAAGGAAGTGGAAGGATCACCTAAGGAACGACAATAACCAGAACAAGCGACAAGAGGTCGCCAAAGTTCATACTGCTAGGTCTGGAAGGAAGAAGGTACCATGGTGCAACTGTTGTAAACTACACCACAAAGGACCATGCACGGTTAAATGTCACAACTGCCAGAAAGTAGGACATCTGGCCAGGAACTGCAAGTCCAGACCCCTAGCCACCACTCAAGCAGCACCACTCAACAATCGAAAGGCGGAAGTCAGCTGCTATGGATGTGGTGAGAAGGGTCATTACCGTAATGAGTGCAATAAGCCCAGGATTCAGGGCAATGGTGGTGGCCAGGGAAATCGAGGAAAAACGGGGAACCAATTAACCAAGTAAACAGGAGCAAACATGGACACCATAGAACAAGAGGAAACCAGGAATCAGACGTGATGACATAAGAATGACTACTCTATGTAATAAGACCTAAGTTTAGACTCTTTTAAGTTCGTTTTTGTAAGACTTCATTTGTATCTTTCCGTGAACTGCATTGTATGGTATGGATCTGGTGAACTTTTATTATGAGATGTAAGTTTATCTGGCTCCAACTACCAACGGTCCTATGCCAACTAGATGTACCAAACGCCGCCCGTTGCACTATCCATTTTTACTATGAGTTAACGAATCACTTGCCATCGTTTTTCAACTATTTAAACTCGTACTATAAACCAGTTGTCTACCATATTATCTTTTCATGAAATAATAAATGGTATTGCTACCAACACTCGAACTTTTGCAAATATTTCACAGACTATCTCGCAGTCATACCTAACAAATCGTTTTTTTTCCAAATTTCAGAATTAAGGTTTTAACCTCACTACTGTTCTTGAAACGAGGAACTTTCCTCATATTGCCTTACGAAATGTTTTACTAACAATTTATAAACCGAACTATAACGTGGATACCATTTTGCCAACAATGAATTGTTTTCCTATTACTCTATAAATTGTTTGGAAACCATTACAAGCTATTCTTTCACCGCTCGGCGAATTATTTACTTTTGAAAGGTAGTTTATGCTGCAAACTCGCAACCAGAAAAACCGATATGTTTTCTTGTAACTAAACTCAGCATTGCATCGATGGACCCCAATTATACAAAGCTTGATCACCTTTGTATAATTCGGGTAGGACCATACTATGCTAAGAATGGTTGTCTAAAATTTTATGAAAGACGAACCTATTATTTCCTTTTTCGAGAAATCAGAACCTCGCATGTGTGAGCACATAAAAGTAGTGCAAGTCATGGGCGTCTGAACTAGGGAACACCGTAACCTAATAGGCTTGGACGCCAAGATATCACCTAGAACTAGCCTTACTTCATACCACGTCCAAAACCAAAAGGGTAACTTACACTATGGCAAACATAAGATGACCTCACCGATTAACATCTCATGGTACACTACCCTTTTCGATTCTGAGACACTGCATCGTCTATTAAACGAATCTTACTAAGCCAAAAAAACTGACTGCTAGTAGAAATCAACAACATCTTTTAAGGTCATACTCTAGACCTGCAAGACTCCCCAACCAACAGCGACCCTAGGTCCACACAATCTGGAGACTATAACGTCATCCCCAGTATAGACTAGATGTCGAATTACCACGCTGTAACCACACACGATGGGAAACTAGTCCGCATACCTTATGGTAATAGGATCCTAGTAATACAGGAAGGACCCCTAGAAGGGATTTAGCAATGAGTGCAACAAACCCTAAAATCAGAGAAATGATAGTGGTCGTGGTAACCAGCTAGCAGTAGTCAACAATGGAAACTAGGGCAATGTAGAAGGAGCCCGTGGAAAAATTTATGTTGTGAGCAGAAGGGAAGCCCAGGACGACCCGAATGTGGTGACGGGTACGTTTCTTTTAGACGTTACGCTTCAGTACTATTCAATACAGGAGCAGATAGAAGCTTTGTGTCGACCGCTTTTAATCCTTTACTCGATATAGCCCCGACAACCTAAGATAATGCCTTTGACGTAGAATTAGCAAACGGAAACCTAGAAAGAGTAGGTACCATTATAAGGGATTGTACTCTAAACTTGTTGAATCGTCCATTCAACATCGACCTAATGCCAGTAGAATTGGATAGTTTTGACGTCATCATAGGGATGGATTGGCTATCGAAGTATCATGCCGTCATCATCTGTGACGAGAAGATCGTTAGAGTACCCTATGGGAAGGAAGTTCTGATTATTGAAGGCGACCACTCTGATCGTGCACGTTCGTCAAGATTTAGCATCATCTCGTGTACGAAGGTGCAGAAGTACATCGAGAAGGGATGTTATCTCTTTTTAGCTCATGTCACTGAAAAGAAAGAAAAGGAACCTAGAGAGAAAAGGTTGGAAGATGTGCCAATCGTAAGTGATTTTCCAGAAGTCTTTCCAGAAGACTTACTGGGACTTCTACCGGCCAGACAAATCAAATTCCAAATCGATTTAGTGCCAGGAGCCACGCCTGTAGCGCAAGCACCCTATCGTTTAGCACCTACGGAATTACAGGAATTATCCGATCAGTTAGCTTAATTATCTGGTAAAGGTTTCATTAGACCGAGTTCTTCGCCTTGGAGAACTCCTATTTTGTTTGTTAGGAAGAAGGATGGATCCTTCAGGATGTATATTGACTATCGGGAACTGAATAAGCTAACAATTAAGAATAGATACCCACTCCCGAGGATAGACGACTTATTTGATCAGTTGCAAGGATCATCGGTTTATTCTAAGATAGATTTGAGATCGGGTTATCACCAACTTAGAGTCCGGGAAGAGGATATCCCAAAGACCGCATTCCGAACCCGATATGGCCATTACGAATTTCAAGTTATGCCATTTGGCTTGACAAATGCACCAGCAGTATTCATGGATCTCATGAATCGTGTGTGTAAGCCATATTTGGATAAATTCGTAATAGTTTTCATTGACGATATCCTAATATATTCCAAGAATGAGCAAGAGCATGAAGAACATCTCAAGCTAATTTTAGAATTATTGAAAAAGGAAGAGTTATATGCTAAGTTTTCGAAGTGTGAATTCTGGATATCGACCGTGCAGTTTCTTGGTCACGTGATAGATAAGCAAGGAATTCACGTAGATCCTGCTAAGATTGAGGCCATTAAGGATTGGGCAATGCCCACAACGCCGACGGAAATCCGACAATTTTTAGGACTTGCCGGCTATTACAGAAGGTTTATAGAAGGTTTCTCTAAGATAGCTAAGCCATTGACGAAACTGACCCAAAAGAATATGAAATACGACTGGGGAAATGAGGAGGAAGAAGCTTTTCAACTCCTTAAGGAAAAAATGTGTAGTGCACCTATTTTGGTTTTACCCGAGGGTAGCGAAGATTTCGTCGTGTATTGTGATGCATCACACAAAGGTTTGGGCGCCGTGTTGATGCAGAGAGAGAAGGTGATAGCATACGCTTCTCGATAGCTAAAAACCCATGAGAAAAACTACACAACCCACGACCTAGAATTAGGATTAGTCGTGTTTGCACTGAGGATTTGGAGACATTATCTTTATGGAACTAAGTGCATAGTGTATACCGATCACAAAAGTCTACAACATATCTTGAACCAGAAGAAGCTGAACGTGAGACAGCGCCGATGGTTGGAATTGCTTAGCGACTATGATTGTGAGATCCGTTACCACCCAGGCAAGGCAAATGTAGTTGCCGACGCCCTCAGCAGAAAGGAGCGGATCAAACCCATAAAATTCAGATCGTTAGGGATGCCGATCAGTTTGCCGCTTCCAGCGAAAATTCTTGAGGCTCAGGGTGAGGTGCTCAAGGATGAAAACCGACCACGTGAGAAGATTCACGGAATGCCAGAGAGTGCAAATGGTTTTGTATGGAGAGCCGATGTAATTCTGTGTCATGGGAACAGGTGTTGAATCCCGCTACATGGAGAAAATTCGTGATTTGGTTATGGACGAATCCCGCAAATCTAAGTATATCCTGTCAAACCTAGGTACATCCTGTTACTGAGCTCAAACTTGTAGTTTAGATTAATCTCATGATAGTTCTTGTTTGATGAGTTGTGGAGTTAAGTTAGATTTTAGTTGAGGCTCAACTACCAAAGATGTTCTTAGATTCGAAGAAGTTTTATTGGTGGCCATACGTGAAGGCCGACATAGCTGAGTATGTCAGTAAGTGTTTAATGTGCTCGAAGGTCAAGGCTGAACACCAGAGACCGTCCGGTCTGCTTGTTCAACCTGAGATCCCAGAATAGAAATGGGAGCGTATTACTATGGATTTTATCACTAAGTTGCCTAAGACGTTGAGTGGTTGTGACACGGTTAGGGTAATCGTTGACCGTCTCACTAAATCAGAGCATTTCCTCCCTATAAAGGAAAATGCCAACATGGATAAACTCGCGCGACTGTATGTGAAGGAATTTTTCGCAAGGCATGGTGTGCCTGTTTTTATTATCTCTGATCGAGATAGTCGATTCACGTCAAATTTTTGGAGGTCGCTTCCGGATGCATTGGGAACCGACCATGACATGAGTACAGCTTATCATCCTCAGACTGATGGTCAGAGTGAAAGGACCATTCAGACATTGGAGGACATGCTGAGAGCCTGTGTGATTGATTTTGGGAACGGCTGGGATAGGCATTTGCCTTTAGCTGAGTTTTCCTATAACAACAGCTATCACACCAGCATTAAGGCGGCACCGTATGAAGCACTTTATGGTCGTAAGTGCAGATCGCCAGTTTGTTGGGGGGAAGTAGGAAAAAGTCAACTTACCGGACCGGAATTAGTCCATGAGACTACATAAAAGATCGTGCAGATCAAGAACCGAATGCAGGCGGCCCGTGACCGTCAAAAGAGTTATGCCGACAAGAGGCGAAAACCCCTTGAGTTTCAAGTGGGAGATAAAGCGATGCTAAAGGTCTCGCCCTGGAAAGGCGTGATCAGATTCGGCAAGCAGGGTAAGTTGAACCACCACTATATTGGACCTTTCAAAATTTTTGCCAAGATTGGGCCGGTAGCCTACTGACTCGAACTGCCATCTGAGCTTAGTGCTGTGCATAACGTTTTTCATGTCAGTAATTTGAAAAAGTGCTTATCGGATGAAAACGCCGTTATTCCTTCGGATGAAATCCAGCTTGATGAGAGGTTAAATTTTATTGAAGAACCGATTGAAATCATGGACCAGGAAGTGAAAAGGCTAAAGCAGAGTCGTATCCCAATTGTAAAGGTCCGATGGAACTCTCGCAGAGGCCCCGAATACACTTGGGAGCGAGAGGACGAAATAAAGCGAAAATTTCCTCATTTCTTTTCAAAGCCGACAATTAACGTAAATTGAAATCCGGGACGGATTTCCCAATTAGATGGGGAGACTGTGACCAATGGGAATTTTCACATTGTTAATTAATATTATATGAGTATTAATTATTTTTAAGCTAAGCATTTCTATGCGCATTTGCATGTTTCTGAGTATTTTTGAGCATTTTTTAGAGCCGTTTCGCATACTGTAGCTTAAAGTCACTGCAGAAAAAGTATTTTTTTTTAGTAAAGTTAAATTATCACATTTCTGATAGTTACTGACAAGTTTCGTAATTAATTGAGAGTTTCTCGCATTTTTCTGAAAAACAACCGCACGCGCGTACCGACAGCACAATACATATGGTAATAGTCAAATAAATATGTTTTTGAGTCAGTAATGACATTTTATTATATTTCTGATGAAAAAGTGGTTAAAAACTTTATTTTACGTAATCGTGTCCAAAAACGTCAAAACGGGACTTTACGGTAACATTTAAACTCAAACCGACACACGATACACCAACGCGGAGTAAAAACTAATTTACCCTCTCCTCTAATAAGCCATAACCGGCCATATATTAAACACCAAGCCCACATGGGACAAAAATTCCCTTATCTTAAATGAAATCTCAATTTTACTAAATATGGTTATACTTTTTAGATTTGTCCACATTCTATCTTAAATGATACCAAGATTAGCACTCATCTCTTCCATATTATACCACCGTCATACGCCACTATACACACGCATATTATCATCTTACAAAAATTTTCACTAAAAGATCAAGATCATCAAGTGTTTAAATAAGGTTTTTGGGTAATTTGGAGCTTGTTTTGGGTAAAATTAGTGAAGTTTTGGGTGTTATTGTTCCTCCTATCCCACTTTAACATCACAAACTTTGCAAGGATTCATAAAACTTTTCTTAACTTGTTAATCTCTTGTTCATTTGGTGTATAATGATGTTTAAAAGTGTTAAATGTGTATGTTTTGATAATATGATTAAGGCTAGGGTTTGATCTTCTATTTATTGTGCTCGACTTTTGTTGATGTTAATGAGTTAGTTTGTAGATTTCTTGCTTGTGTGGTAAATATTGTTACATATAGTGCTTATTTGATAATACAAACATTAGTTATGGTTTTTACACTAATTTAAGCACTATATTGAATTTTTGAGCACATATATGGTTCGGCCATACTTAAAAATATAAGATTACTGGGGTTTTGAAAAACATAAAATTTTGGCTCAAGTTGTGAAATGGTGGAAAAATATAATTGAGTGTTTATTTGGAATGGATTGAAAATAAGCCTTAAGTTATTGAAAATAACTAGTAAAAAGGTGTAAATAAGTTACCACAAGTATTATGGTTCGAATAGACCATAAAATAGTCAACTTAAATTATTTGACTAAGTAGCTTATTTATTAGAGCTTATTTGATAAGTAAAAAGTGTATTTGGTAACTAATAATAACTAATAAGTACCAAATAATAAAAAATTGGGCTAAATGGATTTTTCGGCCACAAAACCCACTTAGTTACTGTTGGGCCGAAGCCCATGAACATTTTTGTAGTTTTGACTTTTTGACCAAACGGACCTATTGAGCGAGTAAAATGATTTTTAGTAACGCGTCGATGTATACGTTATAACTAAAATGTGTTTTGGGCTAAAATTGGTTATTGGGCTTATTTGAGCATTTCGGCCCAATTAACAATTAAAAATGATGAAATTGATTTTTGGAGTATTTTCCGACTAGCCGTGGTTATTAATGTTTAACGAAACGATAAATATAACGAAAACTATTTTGGACTTGTTTTGAGACGCTTAGTCTCCGAAAGGGTAAAAATTGAAATTTTTACTAAATTGATATTGAGATTGACTTTTTAACAAAATATTGACTTTATGTCGAAATCTATCGTTAATACTTAAAAGTAAAGATAACGAATAATATAACGAGGAAAAATATTCACGACACTTGATATATATATATATCACAAAAGTATTTTTTTCACTTATAACTAGTTAGTGAAATATTTGAGGAGAATTTGCAACAGTTGAGATAAATGGAAACGTTGTATAAACGAATGGATCATGCCCAAATTTTCTAAAAATCTAAAACTTAGAATATTTTTGTGGAAACACTTGACATAAGTAAACTTTATGGAATTAATTAACAAAACTTATTTTCTTATAATAAAGGTTACATCAGAAATAATGAACGATGTTTCTACTATAGTAATTCTTCACCAACATTATTATCTTAATCATTTTTCAAAAGCATATTTAATTAATTTTTATTTTAATTACTTAAATGCGTAAGTAATTAGTTTAATAAATATATATACATGTATAATGTATGAGTATATATATATATAACACTTGCGCATTTAAACCGCAAATACTAGCACGGATGTTCCGTTAAGTATTCCCACCATGCACTTTCACCATGAGCCACCACCACGAGTTACAACGATAAATCGTTTCGAAATATATTTACCACACAGCAAGCAAGAAATACACTAGCACAGGTCAAAAGTAAACTTTTCAGATAAAATAAAGACACTTGAGACACGAATATTTTGCTAAGACTTACCGTACTGATTTAGGGTGCTGATCGGCGTGGTTGCATTATTTTGATTTATTTGCTGATTTGCTGTTATTGAAAGGTGAGTTTATAGCCCCATATTTTATACGATTTTGTTTTATAAGTTTGGGGTGAGAAACATGCAAAATTGTTTTCACGGACCAGAAATAATTTTTTTTTTTTAAGTGCACACTAGTATGCAGAAACCTAAGTTTGCTGAATTTCAATGTGTGCCCACTATCATCTGCCGTTAATTCCTGTCTTGGAAGCCTTTTGTTATAAATAGATCTATTGGGAGTGACGTCCCCGTTCGGTTGGCTCAGCATAGCCAAGGCGAACGTATACCAAATCGAATAATAGTCCGAGTTTCTGGGGATTTACACTCTCGGGCACCCTTATTTATTTGCTAACGCTAGTCGTGCTGCATTGTCATAGATCGGTAGGATGAGGCTTAGTGTTTGCATAACGGATAGTGTGTATCTGCTAAATTGTTTTTATGATATTGCTATTGGTCCATATGTGCTATTTATGTAAACCTGTGAACTCACCAGCGTTAGTTGACTTTTAGCATGTTTTTTCTCAGGAAACTGAGGTGCGTTTAGCTGGGTGCAGTGCATGGCGTCGGTCACAATAAATGATGGAAATGTTTTTAAATGCGTTTACTCTGACAATTGGACATTTTTAATTTAAATGGGCTTCATTTTCATCTGAAATGGATTTTATGTATTGCAACATGACTTGACTTATGTAATATATTTTAAAACGGATTTTTAATCCGTTCCCTATATCTTGTGTTGTGATTACCATTCCGTAGCACCCAAATTGTATGCTTCCGCGAATATTTTGATTTTTGGGGTGTTACATCAGTTATGGTTTTGAAATTCAAATGAGATAGTCTTTTGTGCCATAACCAAGATTTTGTCGAATGTGCTTTGGAAAGCAGACATATAGGAGAAGAAGTAATCAAATCAGACATTGAGATAGTGTAAAGATTAGTTCCACGATTGCCCGACATTAGATCATTTCCTTGTAAGTCACGAACGAAATAAGTTTTCTACCGAAATGCTACTTCCAAATCCCCATCACGAATTTGACCGACTGAGAAAAGATTGTGACCAAGGCTTTCGACATAGTAGACACAACTAATTTCGATGTTGCCATTGACGTAATCTCCATAGCCCATGATAGCAGCGAAATGATCATTCCCGAATCTTACAGTGCCGATGAACTTTGCAACAAAGTTTACTAACAGTTTGAGATTGCCTGTCATATGTCGGGTACAGCCGCTATCAACAATCAATAGAAAAATTTGTAGCACCTGCATCAAACGAAGACGACGAAGATGGAGTGATAGTAATGGTAGAACCCAGAGAATTTGTGGGTTCCGTTGGGTTAGTAACACGGTTAATAATAACTTTAGGTAGCCATGTAAAACTAGGTTTCCTTTGTAACCAACGTTGACATATCCAACTAGTTGTAGCTTTCTTCTTATTGAATTCGCTAGGTGATGGGATTGTCTTAGGAGTTGTATTCGCAACTATGGGTGTATTTAAAGCATTTTTTGAAACTACACTTGGCGGTTTTCCTAGCACAGACTTAGAAGCAATAGTGGGCCTAGAGGGAATGCCAGATGTACGCTTCTTGTTACTCGATAAAAGAGATTTTGCAACACATTTCGTATGATCACCAGATAACATGCTTTTACGACAAAACACACAAGATGCATTAACATTCAAAACATTCGAAGTCTGAGCATTCGTTTCATCGATATTAGAATTACAATTTTTTAAGTTCGAATCTAAATCAGACGCAACATGCTTTTTATTCAAATTCCTAAGTTGATCTTCTACTTCTTGGGCTTCTAGTTTTCCGCTTCTATGTTGCCAGATCCTATTCTTCTGTTTGTTGCTCTTACGCTTTGATCTGCTAACGCTAGTAGTGGGGACTATCCCTGTAGAAGAGGAAGGATTCAAATTAGTAGTCTGGGGGGATGTTAGCCTAGGTGTTGTGTCCTTTTGTACATTACTGGTGCAATCACATTTGTGTTAACAAACTTTCCTTTTTCAAGTAATTGAATTTTCTCTTTGAGTTCAATGATGATGTGATTCTTTTGTTGAATTTTTGAATCGAATTCTCTATTTAAGCAAACGGTGTCATTACGATTTTGACAAACTTCATCGATTTCCTTTTCATATTTTAAAATTTTACTTTTTAAAATATCATTTTCATCTTCAAGATTCTCAACTTTGGATGTTTGACTGCTATGAAAGGACATCGTTTCATTTTGACTTCGCAATTTTAATTCAAAATCAAGACTCGTAGTTTGACACCATTGTAGCTTCTGATTAAGTTTAAAAATTTCTTTTGAAAGTTTACTTTGCACATCATCATTGTGTTTAATGATTCTCTCATTTTCTCTTTTTAAAGTCTCAATTTCGTGTCTCAACGTTTTAGTGTCAGCAGTGTGATCATCAACAAGCATAGCATTGCAAGGCTCATAAATCGAATTCATAACCACAGAGATAATATCAGAACTTAGAACATCTTCCAAGAGTCGATCAGCTTCATTTTGTAAAACATTGTTTTGACGTTTTTGTTTTGAAATCGAATTTTCTGTTGGATTGAAAGTTTTCATCATGGATGTTACTTCGGTTTGGAGTTCCTGTTCCCAGTGTGTAGCACAAAGAGGCAAATTTTTAACGTATGGTAAAAATTATTTTTGAAAATTTTATCTCTTTTCTTTTCCGTAAGGAGATAGGAATGTGGAAACTGTTATCTCAGAGTTACGTTCATTTGCTTGTTCTAAAAGGTTGATATCTTCCATAAATGTATCAAAGTATCTAAGTATAAGACATCGTTTAGGTAATGGTGCAATTACTCCAGAAGTTGGTAAAGGACCATTTATTTGTGCCACTGGTGTAACAAGACCAACATCAGAAGAAGATTCATGAATTTGCATAAAAAACAATGGTTGTCCTGTTTATCTTTTTTAGGAACGAAGGTGTCAGAAATATGAGGCACTTTTGAATAATCAAATGGTTTATTGAACTTAACATTGCTTATTTTTTATCGACTCTCTTCGTCCTGTCATGTTCTTCCTCACAGTTATATACAACAACACACATAATCGAATCATCAAAGAGGTGATCTGCACTATACAACTTTGGATTTTCCTTGAGTGCTTTGTGTAGAAAACGTAGTTTATCATCACCAATAGCAAAACCATAACCTTGGGGATTTTGCTTTAGAGTAAACTTTTGAGTTATTGTTACAGACTCACCAATTTTATAAACAACTTTTTGAAACTCTTTTAATTTACTTTTCAAATATGCGGTTTCATCAAGATAAGAATCAATCCGTTTCCTAGACAATTGTTTATGTTAAGAAAAACTAGCTTGACAAGTTGACAACTATGTTTTTGTTTTTGAAAGTTCATAATCGAGCTGCTCAACCTGTTGTTTGAATTCTAATTTTTCTTGTTCCATTTGAGAAATCAAGTTATTTTTGGAAGCAGTTAATTCTTGTATTTCATGTTGTAAATCTTGTTCTTTGACATAAGCTTTTTGAATTGAAACTTCAAAACCTTGTTTTCGTTTTTGTTTTGTTTCAAAATTTGTGAGTTGCATTTTATAGTACTCAAGATCCTTAGTTAATGATGCAACTTTTGCTTTTGTCGTTCTGTTGATTTCATTGCATTTTTCAATCTGAGATTTTTGTAAGTCCAATTAGGATTGGGTGGTCAATAGTAAATTCATGAGTTATGGATTTGGACCGAATGAAGGTTCATTTTGTTCAATTTGATCATTATTATCTTTATCAATTGGATCATCAAATGTAAGAACTGGGTTAATTTGATCTTTATCAAATGTAACAACTGTGTTCATTTGTTCATCTTCTTGAGGAGATAATAATGAATCATTTTGAACAACTTGCTCCTCGTCTGATGCATATGCAGATGGTGATACAATTTCATGTATTAGACATTTTGTTGGATCAGGTTCCTGAGACAGACCATCAGTATCATATACTGGGCGTGTGTTACTCATGTGAAGTTCCTGCGTGTTTGCCATTAACATCACAGCTGCATTTGCCTCCAAATCCTCCATGTCATCATCTGAATATGCATTTGCCATTAAGCTATTTTCTTTGTCAGTGAGAGTTCCCCCTAATTCATCCTTTAGAGCTACAAGTATTTCCTACTTATGAAACTCACTGCCTCTGACTCTAGGTTTAGGACATTCATTAGCCAGATGACCTTTATCATTGCAGTTATAGCACTTGACCATAGTATTCTCAGTCCCTGTATTCCTAGTTTCCTTAATTTCAACCCTTTTTCTGAGGAGCACCTGCATTGTTCCTACTTCCACTAGCTCCATTAAACCGTTGTCCATTTCCTGAATTGCCATATAACCTCCTGATCCAATTCTTCCATAAGTACGATTTTGTATTTCAACCCGTCCATCTTGTACAACAGCTTGATTCTTTGTGCTAGATGAAGTGCGGAGATGATTGTTGGATTTGTTAGAGAATTTGCTGGAGACGATTGTTGGATTTTCAGTTGATTGTTGTGTCGAATCATATGGAATGAGTTGGGTTGATGGGGTTTGGTGAAGGTAAGTAAAGTGATGTTTTTGTTGGACATAAGCATGATTTAACTGTGGAGGTGGAGCAAAGTGAGATCGAGCTATCAGTTCCAATGAGTTTAGAGTTGTAGAAGGTGAATAAGTACCACATTGAGCTCGATCTTTGTCAACTTCAGATTGATGGTGCTTCAGATAATCATACAACAACCCATAAGATGCATTATGTAGATTTTAGGCTTGACGAACAAACGTGACATATTTTTGCTATTCAGGACCAAGACAACTGAGAGACTTAGTGTTGATTGCAATCCTTGGTAAAACAATGTTGTGTCTGTCCAAGTCATTGATGATGTTTGTGAACCGATGGTAATAAGACTCTAGTGACTCCCCTGATTCAATCATAAACATTGTATATTCGAGGTAAAGTTTGGATTCCATGTCTTTTAGGTTCAGTTCAGTGCCTTCCATTAAGAGATCAACGTGTTCCCACATGTCCTTAGCAGTTTTCTGCGCATCAATGCTTCTGAAAATAAGATTAGGTATTCCCTGAAGAATGTATGACATTGCAAGTTCATTTGCTTCACGATGAAGTATTTGCTCTGTAGTAATTTGAGTTTTAGGAACAGAGAGCACGGTTTCAGGTCTTGGAGGAGTAGCAGTTGGATCTCCAGGAACCGTTGTAGTTGGCACTTAGAATGGACCTTCAATTATAGCCTTTTTCATATATTTGCCATGTGGTTTCTTGAGTTCTATCGACTTGCCCATTGAACACAATTACCAGGAGTGAGCATTGGAGGTGTGTCAAGTGATCCAGCTTCATGTCTAGATTTTTGGCTACTTATGGCCTCACACATTTGATCAAACCAATGTGGTTGTTTTGCAGGAAGTGGGAAGGATTGCATTGGTTGTTGTTGGTATGGTTGTTGTTAAGGGGATTGTTGCTGTGGAAAGAATTGATGTTGTTGCATGAATAGTTGTTGTTGAGGATACTGTGGTTGCTGAGGATACTGATGTTGATAGTAGTTGAAATAAGGTGGTTGAGACATGATTGTGATTAGTTAACTTGTGTTGTTATGGATCTTGTAGACAATTGAGAAGTGTGTTGTGAGTTATGAAGTTTGGTTTTGGTTTTACTGTTCACGCCCAATTTCGACAAACACTGTTCACAGTTTACCGAGATAACTGAATTGCGACAAACACTATTCACAGTTTACCAATTGCGATGGATTTATCCAATTCCCACAAAATTAGTGAATTTCGACAGATTTTGCAATTGCGACAGAACTTGGTCAATTCCGATAAGCTAGCTGAATTGCGATAGACTTTGCAATTGCAACAAAACTTTGTCAATTCCGACAGAACTTAGCAATTTCGATAGAAAGTGCAATTGCGATGGCAGTTTGCAATCCCGATGTAATCTCACTAACTTTTACAAGATTGGAGATTTTCACAAAGTCAAAGTATTTTCACAAGCTTAGACAAGCTAGGAATATACTGAGTAAAGCGTGAATCTTGAAGAAGAACTTTTGATGAATTGCGATGAACCCTTAGTCTGAATTCTGATAAACCCTTTTTGAAGCAATTCCGATAAACCCTTTTTCCAATTTCGATAAGAGAACAGTTTCTAAAAGGCTCATTTTTTCATTGAATAACAACTTTTAAAACTGTTTAGTATGATCAAAAACATTTAAAAACTCCTAAATACTAATAAAGTTCATAGCTTTAGCATTTTAAAGGAAATTTGAGCAATTTTGATGAAATGGAAATAAGTAAAACGAAGATAAAAACTAGTGTAAATCGAAAAAGATGCAAGATTTTGACACTAAATCAAACTTCTAAACAATATAGAGTTCTTAACACTTTACAAGCGTGAAGAATGAGTGCTAGAAATCTGATTTCGTCACTAAATAACCACAAAACCAACTCGTATAAACTAGTAAACGGTACGAATCTACACTAAAATAGTACTCAATGATCTTTAGGCAATTGATGCCACTTGTTAGGTCACCTTAATAGTATAACACAAGTATACGAGTAATAGAGATGAGGTAAAAAGAGAAAGATATGGTCGATTACTTCACACACATGAATTGACAAAGGTTTGCTTAACATATGAAATAACCAACAAGAATAAATGCGACATTACAATGGTAGTTATAGGCAAAAGGGATTAGGGCAACGCCCTTATGTATGTTTCTAGAAGAAATAAAACATAAACCAAGGCCCATGGGCTTACTTCATAAGCCTTGGACTAATTCTAACATATAAGCCTAGCAACCTATTACAAATAAGTGACCGACACTTGATAATCATTAAACGTATTCCCAACACTGAGCATATCTTTGTTGATTACCATTAAATACAACCAAGTATCCTTCTTGGCCCATATTCATACCCAGTTGTGCAATTTGCCTGTTACGAGTATTTGATGATATCCATTGGTTGTTGTTAGTTGGTTTGTAGTAGCGAACGTTGAATGCTTTGGATAAAATGGCAAAAGCTTATGTCAAGGCCTTTGTACCTTCATCATAATCAAGTGTTGTCTTGTCTGCAACTTGGTAATGTTGTATCGGTTGTTTTGGAATGTGGTTTTGTTGAATTGTTTGTTGCATGAAGTTGTTATTGTAACACCCCCAATTCAATGATGCAGCGGAATTCAAACTGGGTGTTACTCGACGGCACAACAGTCATAAGAATAGAAAACGATCTCTAACTGAGTCATTTTAAAAAGGATTTATCATTCAAATAATATATCAGAGTTTACAAGATAGGTCCCAAAAGGTTGCATTTTTACAAAATACATCAATATAAAGTCATTTGATGTCTTTTTGAACGATAAAAAAAGTTATAGCCTTCTTGATTGAGTCCGTGCCCCTCCGTGCAATCCTTGATCATTATGCACCTGAAATACATGCTTAAAACTGTCAAAACAAAGGTTGAGTGATATTCATAGAGTTTGTTATGGAGTTGAACACAATATGTTGGTAGTGTGATTTACGATCTCACACTCACGGTTGGAAAACAAAACGGTTAATATTATTCACTAAGCTCATGCAACCAATACATTAACGTGTACCAATATCAATCGGTGGATTTGTTGCCCCGGTAGGTACTTTGCCGACATACCTAAGTCTCAAATATAGTGCGTTTGTTTGCCTAACCGATCAATACAAACGGGATTCGTCAATCCCAATAGGCCTATTCACAATACTCGAGCTCACTATTCCTAGTGATTAAATGGTTCATGATATGGGGCCTATGATTGGCAAGGATGGTACTTAGTGATATTAAAACAATCAGATAGCATACAATTTCAAAGCATTGTGTTCGGTTAAAAATAGCATGTATTCCCCCCAAGGGTTTATAAAACAATTAAGTAATAGAAAGTGGGGCTATGAACTTACCGTGAGTTGGATGGTGTCCTAGTTTTTTAATGAGTTTGATGGATAAGCCGGGAAACCTCTAAGTGCAACCTACAATAGAACGTTGCGACTTAGGTTGGAATAATGTCTAAGAATACAAGACGTTCATATATATGTCTTGCATATTGTTCATGATGTAGTTACTTAGTGTGTCGTGTAGGTCGTTTGTATAACGATGGTTTATGAAACATGTAAAGTTTGTATATCTCGTACTACCGTTCAGGCCATCATAATTCAGAGGTCATGTAATAAACGTTCGAGGAGCTAGGACACTTTAATTCATAAATCCAGCAACTCGTCGATCCGTTTACCCAAATGAAACCCCTCACATGAAGCTCCCTAGTGTTGTAGTCTTCGATAGAAAATATATGTTTTTGGTCTTTAAACGTTATATGTCCGAAAGTTTATTTTGAATGAAGATTGTTATCTTTATAAGTTTATTAAGTCTAGTACAGATGTGATATTACTAGCAAAATCTTATGGTCTATCGATGGAGTAGATCCAAATTGGTTGGTTTCGTTATAACTAAAACTTTAGTTAATGTTTTCAGCTTAGAAAGCCTTAAGGTCTTAGCCGTGGCCTTGCCGTGGCTGTGGTTGTGGCTACCATGGTCTTGAGACTCATCCTTGGCCTTAGCCGTGGCTGTGGTCTCGGCTTAAGGCCATTAGGCCTCTTGGTTTTTATTAGCCATGACTAATACATGATCCTTTGGGTTGTTTAGAATTTGAAGAAAATTAACATTCGTTATGCGTTTTCAGGGTTCGAGCTATTATGTACTTGAACGAAAACGTCGTTCCGGACAACTTTCATGTTTTTAATTTTTGATGAAACAGACCAGAAGGCCTAAAAAAAAATTCGGATTTTGATCAGAATGTAATTAGGCAGATTCGGGTTTTTAGTTTCCCTAACTTCTTTTGGCCATAACTTTTGACTCGTTTACTCGTTTTCGATGATTCAAATTGCTATGTTTTCCTAGTGAAGTCATCTATTACAGTATGTAATTTGTACAATATCATGTTTATAAAATTTTTGTCATGTTTCCTAATATAAGTCACTAGTTTCCTTGATTACTAAACACAGGTTAACATATAGTGTTCTTAACTTGTTTTAAGGGTTTTTATACATCATGAACATAACACAAAGACCATATATAGTATAAATGAAGCATAAGAAGCACGAAAATGATATTGAGCAAGAAAGTATGTTAGGGTTTCTTACAACTTTTGGCTTTCTAAGGAAAGGAAATTAAGAACAAGGATAGGACTTTGATTGAGCAAGTTTCTCTTCACTTTGGCAATCCTTCTACACTTTTGTGTTCTTGAAGAACTTGGTGTTGAGGTGTTTAGTGACATAAATGTATTTCAATTCAAGAAGATCACATAAACTTGCATGTGTTTGAGATGAAGTTCACTTGGAGCTTGAAACTAGTTGAAATTCTAGAAGTTGGAAACTAGCTAATGAGAGTGTTTGTGCTTGTGATATAGGACGGCAATGTAACACCCCCAAAATCATAATATTCGCGGAAGCATACAGTTTGGGTGCTACTGGATTGAAATCACAACATAAGATATAGGGAACAGATTAAAAATCCATTTTAAAATATATTACATAAGTTAAGTCATGTAACATTACATAAAATCCATTTTGATGAAAATGAAGCCCATTAAAATAAAAAGGTCCAGTTGTCAGAGTAAACGCATTAAAAACATTTCCATCATTTATTGTGACCGACGCCATGCACTGCACCCGGCTAAACACACCTCAATTTCTTGAGAAAAACATGCTAAAAGTCAGCTAACGCTGGTGAGTTCATAGCTTTAAATAAATAGCACATATGGACCAATAGCAATATCATAAAACAATTCAACAGATACACACTATCCGTTATGCAAACACTAAGTCTAATCCTACCGAGGCTAAGACAATGCAGCACGACTAGCGTTAGCAAAATAAATAAGGGTGCCCGCGAGTGTTAATCCCCAGACACTCGGCAAAAAACCCGACTTGGTATACGTTCACCTTGGCTATGCCTTGCCAATCGAACGGGGACGTCACTCCCAATAGATCTATTTATAACAAACGGCTACCCAACAGGAATTAACGGCAGATGATAGTGGGCACAAAATGGGATTCAGCAAACTTAGGCTTCTGCATACTAGTGTGATCTCAAAAGCAAATTCATTTCTAGTCCATGAAAACAGTTTTGCATGTTTCTCACCCCAAGCTTATAAAGAAAAAATCGTATAAAATATGGGGCTATAAACTCACCTTTCAATGACAGCAAATCAACAAATAAATCAAATAATGCAACCGCGCCGACCATCACCTAAATCAGTACGGTAAGTCTTAGCAACGCGTTCGTGTCTCATGTGTCTTTATTATATTTGAAAAGTTTTACGTTTGAGCTGTGCTCGTGTATTTCTTGCTTGCTGTGTGGTAACTCTTGGGGGTAGCTCATGGTGAAAGTGCATGGTGGGAATACGTAACGGAACATCCGTGCTAGTCTTCGCGATTTAAATGTACAAGTGTTATATATATATATATATATATATATATATATATATATATATATATATATATATATATATATATATATATATATATTATAAGTTAATTTCTCATATATTTAATTAATGGAGATTAATTAAATAAGTTTTGAAGAATAGATAATGTTATATTTAGAAACATCGTTTATTATTTTTGTTGCAACTTTTATTATAAGAAAACAAGTTTTGTTAAGTAATTCTATAAAGTTTACTTAAGTTAAGTATTTTCACAAAAATATTCTAAGTGTTGGATATTTAGAAAATTTGGGCATGACCCATTTGTTTATACAACGTTTCCATTTATCTCACGTGTTGCAAACTTTACTCAAATATTCCGCTAACTAGTTATAAGTGCAAAAATACTTTCGCGATATATATTTCAAGTGTCGTGAATATTTTCGTAGTTATATTATTCGTTATCTTCACTTTTGAGTATTAACATTAGGTTTCGACGTAAAGTCAATATTTTGTCAAAAAGTCAACAAAAGTCAATCTCAATGTTTATTTAGTAAAAATGTCAATTTTTACCCTTTCGGAGACTAAACGTCTCAAAACAAGTCCAAAAATAGTTATCGTTATATTTATCGTTTCGTTAAACATTAATAACTTCGGCGAGTCGGAAAATATTCCAAAAATCAAATTTATCATTTTTATGGCTCATTGGGCCGAAAACTATTGAAAAAGCCCAATAATCAATTTTAGCCCAAAACATGTTTTTAGTTAAAACGTATATATCGTCGCGTTACTAAAAATCATTTTACTCGTTCAATACGTCCGTTTGGTCAAAAAGTCAAACTTTCAAAAATACTTATGGGCTTCGGCCCAACAGTAACTTAGTGGGCTTTTTGGCCCAAAAATCCATTTGGTCCAAGTTGTATTTATTTGTTACTTATTAGTGATTATTAGTTACCAAATACACTTTTTACTTATCAATAAGCTCTTATAAATAAGCTACTTAGTCAAAAAGTCAAACTTGACTATTTTAAGGTCCATTCGACCCATATTAATTATCTCAACTTATTTTCACCTTTTTACTAGTTATTTTTAGTAACTTATAACTCATTAATTAAGCTAATCCAAATAAACACTTAATTATATTTTTCCACCATTTCACCACTTGAGCCAAAATTTTATGTTTTTCAAATCCTCAATAATCTCATATTTTTATTATAGGCCGATCCATGTATATACTCTAAAAATCATCATAGTGCTTAAATTAGTGTAAAAACCATAACTAATGTTTGTATCATTAAATAGCACTATACGTAACAAGATTTACCACACAAGCAAGAAATCTACAAACTAACTCATAAACATCTAAAAATGTCGAGCACAATAAATAGAAGATCAAACCCTAGCTTTTATTATATTATCAAAACATACACATTTAACACTTTTAAACATCACTATACACCAAATAAACAAGAGATTAACAAATTTAGAAAAGTTTTAAGAATCCTTACAATGTTGAGAAGTGGTACGTGGGATAAGAACCAAAGAACACCCAAAACCTCACAAATTTTACCCAAATCAAGCTCCAAATTACCCAAAGCTTATGTAAACCCTTATGATCTTGATCCTTGTAGTGAAAATTTTTGTAAGTAAATGTTTATGTGTGTGTTATGTGGCGTCAAAATGAGGCAAGAAAAAGGAGATGAGAAATTGTAGGTCACGACTAAATCTCAAACACACACTCTTTAGGACAAATAAGAACACGTACTACAACTGTATTTAGCTACGTATGAGATGAAAGAAATAAGCTAATAAGCACTACTAAATAAGATAAGAGAATAAGAAGAAGAAGAATAAGAAATGTGGTCGGATTTCACTTAATCAAACTTTACACGAGCAGGGCTTACGCATATGACATGAAAAACCAACACCATGAATGACTCCCATGCCTTCTATTTATAGGCATTGGGAGGGGAATAATTCTTAGGAATATTCCCTTACATGTGATAAGGATTAAACTAAATCACATGACCGGTCCAAGGACTACTATTGAACCGGTCCATAAATACAAACAATATAGTCCTAATCGTGCAACATTAAATCTAAATGAACAAGACTTGAAATTATATAAAACATGTTCCTAACAGAAATCTATTTTGGGTAGCATTTAAGGATAAGTTCATGAAAATCCAAAAAGTATACTACTATATTAAGCAAATTTAGATTACATTAAGATAGGTTGGTATATTTGTCCCATGTGATGTTTTGTGTGGCCTAGGTGGCCGGTTGGGGTTAATTAGGGGAGGGCAAAAATAGTTTTTATCCCGCTTTGGTGTATAGTGTGTCGGTTTGAGTTAAATAGATACCGTAAAGTCCCGGTTTGACGTTTTTGGACCCGATAACATAAAATAAAGTTTTTAACCACGTTTTTGTCAGAAATATAATAAAATGTCATTACTGACTCAAAAATATATTTATTTGACCTTTACCATATGTACTGTGCTGTCGGTACGCGCGTGCGGTTGTTTTTCAGAAAAATGCGAGAAAGCTCTCAGTAAATTATAATACTTGTCAGTAACTATCAGAAATGTGGAAATTTAACTTTACTGAATAAAATATACTTTTTCTGCAGTGACTGTAAGCTACAGTATGCTGGGACAGCTCTCGAAAATGCTTAAAAATACTCAGAACATGCAAATGCGCATAGAAATGCTTAGCTTAAAAATAATTAATACTCATATAATATTAATTAACAACGTGAAAATTACCATTGGTCACAGTCTCCCCATCTAATCGGGAAATCCGTCCTGGATTTCAATTTACGTTACTCGTCGGCTTTGAAAAGAGATGAGGGTATTTTCGCTTTATTTCGTCCTCTCACTCCCAAGTGTATTCGGGGCCTCTGCGAGAGTTCCATCGGACCTTCACGATTGGGATACGACTCTGCTTTAGTCATTTCACTTCCCGGTCCATGATTTCAATCGGCTCTTCAATAAAATTTAACCTCTCATCAAGCTGGATTTCATCCAAAGGAATAACGGTGTTTTCATCCGATAAGCAC